>OY282559.1:236972258-237010680 GCA_958295665.1 Tipula vernalis | reverse complement strand
TTTTTCTGCGACTGATAATTTATTTGTAGTTCGTACCACCTTTCGAATGAATATGTTCGTACTCATTTAGAAAATCTAAAATGAAATTACAGAAAAATTTAAATCGTAGCATCACTAACATCACCTATGTACAAATCCTAATTTTTTTTAAATCAAAAATAGATGTTATGGGTTCGCCTAAAACACACTCAATGGCGCTTCTTATGGTAAATTTTCTCAACTACTCCTCGATTTTGTGATCTTTTCTTACTAAAGACATAAACAATTGTTCCCCTAATACTTGTGAAAACGTACGCCGCCGGATTTGTTTACGGCTCCGTCTCCTTGTGGCTTGTTTTTGGCAGACATCAAGTACGCTGCAAGTGAAGCAATATCTAGCAAGCTGTAGAAAAATGCTAGTGGCCACCGATTGGTCTTCGTTTTAACAGTGTACTAGCTTAACATTTTGTACATAGGGTCCACTCCTTTGGTGTGATTGTAATAAACTAGTGGGCAAAATTTCTCTATTTTTTAAGGCTTTCATCTCATTCGTTATGTAGCGTTTTTTTTTTTCAATGTTCTAACAATTGAAAATTTTCTAATTTATTAATTTCTGGGCTAATGGTAAAGTGTTAACATTTTCGGCCAGTATTTCATAAGGCTCTTCTAGCAGTGAAACAAGTGAAGTCTTGTGTGAAACTGGACATTAAGCAGTAAAAAGTGCTCTTTTCCGTGATATTTTTAGTAACTGAATTGGCACTCACAAAAGACTTATCACAGAAGACAGTAATAGTAATGGGTTTTTTAAACCACACAGTCTCACTCATCTTTGCTATTAAAAAATTCATTAAATTTTGAAAAAAATGACCAAACCATATTATTTTTTACAATTTTGTAACATTAGCTTTTAAATTTTTGTTTATTAAAACTAAAAATAATTACCTGGATACAGCTGCGTTTGAAAGAAATTTAAAATCACTTTCGTTGCGTCAGATTCTATTACTATTTTTTCCCCAAAAATTACCCGTCATAAAACAAAACCGAAACAGTCAAAACGTTTAGAAAAACAAAAATTTTCTCTTTTGGGTAATTTCTCGATTCTCAATTTACTCTGTCTTACTTAATAGACGATAGGAAAATTGCCGTTAAGTTTATTTTAAATTTTGTATATGGGAGATGAATGTTGACACACACAAAATAAAACCCAATGAAACCACTAATATGATATGGAAGCATTCAAATGATTTATAAAAATATATGCCCGGGTAGAACTGTTCATTTAAGTAAAATAAAATTTACGTTCAAGCGACGGTTAATACCAGAGCACCCTGTATTTTATAGAGCCATAATCAAAAAATCTGAGCTTTTATAAGGGAATTAGAAACGAGGAAAAAACGGAACTTTTCATAGTGAAACACACAAAACATATGGGAAATCACTTTTTTTCCTAAGACAAATTATTAAATGAAAACGTTACAAATTCTTAATTATGATTTCTAAAATACTTTCATAAATATTTGAATTTCAACATATATGAATGTCGTTGAAGTAAATCGTTTTCATTTTCTTGTAATAATTGATTTATTTAAACCAAAATATAAAAACAATTTCATAACAATAGCATTCTGGTCAAATTAAAATAAAAAGCTTACTACGATTCGTTTGGTCATTAACTCAATATACATTACATAGATGGCAGTGATGGCCGTAAAAATTTGGTAAAATCGTACCAAAAATTAACACCTAGGGAAATTTCAAGTTCAAAAATTGTAGGAAAAGCAAATCAAATTCACAAAATATAGGAACGTTTGTTAATTTTGGGATTAAATAATTTTTTTTTCGTATATTTCTGAAGGTATCTTAGACATCTGACGTACGTAAAACTAAAGATAAATTTAGCAAGTATTATTTTAATTTGTCAGAGCCAACTTTGATGTATTTTTCAAAATGAAAGTTCGAAAAAAATATATTTTAGAAATAATTTAATTTTAATATTTCTACAATTAATATTCACTTAATACCAATATGGCCTTCTTGTATATTGTTCTTAAAGATATGTAGAAAACTTTTATATAAACATTTTATAATATTTTTGCTTTTTTCATTGAAAAACTTGAAGCTAAAAAACACTATTTTTACTATGAATTCCTATGGAAATCAGTGAAAAGTTTATACCACTAAAAAAGCTTCTAAAAAATACGTCATTAAGATTATGGCTCTATACTCTAGAAGGCTCTGTTAATACTGCCCGAGAAAGCTTACTTTTCGAACTACTATCTCCAAAAAAAAATATCACTTCCGAGTCGACACAGTCGAATAAAGAAATTGTTGTCGACCATGAATTTTCAACCGCGAACGAATTTTCACTCCGGAAGTTTCAGTTAAAATAAAATTATTACTTTTTTTATCTGAAAAGGTCATAAGATACTCTCATCGATTGATTCCATAACAGAAAAATAGAGGTTGCGGTTTTAGCGCCGATCCTTGGCAGAAACGCGGAACACAATTTAAGTATTACTGATAAAAAACATGAAGCAGAACGAGAATATTAACGAGAGGAAATGGAAATTTCTAATTAAAATGAACACCTTGATTGTATATAATAATGTATTAAAAGTTATGTATAGAAGAGTAACTTTGCACTTTAAAAAAAATATTATTTTTAATTCTTACAGTTTTATTATAAAAAAATATATAATTGAGCTTATATGTATAATGTACTTTAAGTACTTAGATGATTAAATTTTTTTGCGGTGAAAATTCTATATAAGAAAATTGTTTTTTTTATTTTGAAATTTATGCTCTTACAACTTCTGTACGCAAATAAAATTATTAAGGGAATAACAAAGGTTTATCCAAGCTGTACAGCTGTCACTCACGTATGGCTAAAGCAAGCATAGTAAAACAAGGCTAAATATGTACAAAACAAATATTTACAAACATTTTCGGTTATAAAATAATGATTAGGATTAGCTATAAAGGTCGTAAACCCTAAGTTCAAAAGAACGTAAAATAATTTAAATTCTGTATAAAAATGTATTGGTGTATTAATTTCCAGTTTTCAATTTAATTCCCTCGTTTCATAAGTATTAATGAAATTTAATACCTGTTCAAGCGATTATAAAAATTAAATTACAAAATACATTGAAAATTAATGTCGAGAAAATCAATTTCAATAAAATATGGGTGTAAACCAAAACATAGTCAGGTAATAAAGTATTGAGCCGACGGAAATGTAGAGGCTATAAATAAATAGTAACTGCACTGTTATTTATAGCCTATACTTTCCCATCGGAACAATAGAGGGGACAGATTATTCATTGTGGAAGACAACAAAAATTGTAAAAATGCCAACAAACTAAAAACCATCGATTAGACTACCAACTGGAAATTGGGCGAGACGCCAGGCTAACAACAGTATTCGCACCACACGACGAAGCTTATTATTTCGTGCTACCCCAGCAAATGGCTGATGGTTTATCCTGCAAACCGAAAAAGGCATCAAGGCGTGATGTCATTACTGGAAAAATTCAAGGAAAGTCCCAGACAAATGTATGAAACTAATAATATTCATGTCCGACACGATCATGCGAACCAGTTATTTCCTCAAAAGTGGAAGATATCTTTGATCACAAAGCTATATAAAAAAAATGTTAGGAACGAAATTGAAACCAATATTAGAAGAACGGCGCGTAATTCCAAACCATCCATTATTCGAGAATTGTAAATGCAATCAAAAGCACATTCGAGGAAAATAAATATTACTCTGCTGCCTTCTGGATATTGCAAAAGCTTTTGATAAAGTTTGGCACTATGGACTTATATACAAAATTAAAGAACTTCTATCGAAGAAATTTCACTTAGTTCTGCGAAACTACCTTCCTCAAAGGCAATACTTGGTCAAACCAAATAGCGCAACTACTTCCTTAAATGATATTAACGCAGGTGTTCCACAAGGCAGCGTTGTAGGACCAATATTATACTGGTTGTACACAGCCGATTTACCTTAACCGACAAAGTAATAATATCAACATTATTTACCGATGATACAGCCATCTTTGTGTCACACAATAATCCCGAAATTGCCTCAAAGTAGTTACAGAATCATTTGAAAAAATCGCGGACTGGCTGGAGACATGACGAATTATAGTGAACGAAAACAAATCAACTCACGTCACATCGAAATTAAACGATCAAAGTATTCCTCAGCAAACGAAGGTCAACTACTTAGGTTTGCACTTGGATAGAAGGGTCACGTATGATTTTGAAACAAAGGGCCACCAAATAAAAATTACGTTTTCTAAAATGTATTGGAAGAAAATCTCAGTTGTCATTTTACAATAAAGTTTTACTGTATAAAGCGATAATCGTATGTTATACCACAAGACGATCGAAAATTTTCGATTATACGAGACGTATTGCCTGAAACACCACGAGACCGAAGGTCGAGTGGTGTTTTGCAAAGGCAATACGTCGAAATAAGAGAAAATTATCCATTGTCGTGTGGTATACAGGAGACTATATCTTGAATAAAGAAAACAATAAATTTAAATAGAAAAGTTACATTTTGGATTTATTGAAGTCGATAACTGGAAACTGACATATATAAACAGAATTGTTGTTTTTTCTTTTGTCAAATTTCAAATTTGCTAAGCCTACACGATTTTAATTATGCTACTACATTTTACAAATGTTTATATAATCGATTATACAAAGGCTTATATAATCGATGTAACCATAGTTACTATATTTTAACTATTAGAAAAACCAGGCATACATTGATTTTTATAATTTAATGAGTGATATAGTCAAACCAACAAGTACATATGGTACGGGTGTGAGTTTTCCATCAAAAAACAAAAATTTATTTGGATTGGTGCAATGGATGTACAGTAGGCCAAACAATTTCTATTAAAAAAAATTAAATAATAATTAACCACTTAATTATATAATATAAAGCATATATAATTAAAATATTAAATATTAAAGAAAATATTAAATAATTTAATAATTATAAAAACTATTTTGTGGGTGAATCTGAAAATTGTTGAAATTTTTTGTGAGTTATAGATTTTAGTGGTTTGCTGTACTGAAGATTACCCAAATCATAGAGTTTTTCCCGGATTGTGACATAGGCCATTAGTTAGCTTAAGGAGTGTACTTTGATTTAAAATTAGTAAGATTTGATTATGACCTATGTCTCAACCCGGGAAAAACTCTGTAATTTGGTCAATCTTCAGTACAGCAAACCTCTAAAATCCATAAATCACAGAAAAAAAATTAATTTCGACAATTTTCAGATTCACCCACAAAAGACTTTTTATTGTCATAATCAAATCTTACTAATTTTAAATTAAAGTACACTCCTTAAGCTAACTACTGGCCTATGTCACAACCCGGGAAAATCTCTGTGATTTGGGCAATCTTCAGTACAGCAAACCACTAAAATCTATCTCACAAAAAATTTCAACAAATTTTCAGATTCACCCACAAAAGACCTTTTATTGTCATAATCAAATCTTTTTAATTTTAAATCAAAGTACACTCCTAGTAAAATAAAGTATAGTAATCATGAAAATTTTGGACCTTGAGATTTTTAGAGATTTATTTGTTTTGAGGTCCCCTGAGTCCGAAAAAGTGGGTTTCGAAATGGTGTCTGTCTGTCAGTCTGTCTGTGTCCTCTCTACAGCCCAGATGGTTTAACCAATCGAACTGAAACTTCAGATTTAAGCTTTTTTGATAATTTGGGAGGTCTCAGTGAATTTTACTCCAAATCGGCTAAATGGAAGTGGCCACTCCCTTGGTCCAGAAAATTTGTTTTGCAAATATCTTAAAAAGTATAAGGTTTACAAAAAACTAATTACGAAATGTTTCCAAAAATTAAAAACAAATAAAAGTAAAAAATAAAAAATTTAAAAAAAAAATTTAAAAAAAAAGTTGTAAGAAAAAATAAAATTTCTCAAAATTCTCTGTTCGTAAAAGAAAGTCGTGTGTTGGCCACACCTCCATTTTTTTTTTAGCGTTCGGTTGTCCCGTTATTCGATATTTTAGTTTTGATAATTTTTCAAATCTAATTTCTGGCTTCCACGTAATGTGTTATATTTTCTATTCTAAGTAGGGGTTAGGGGATCGTCAGGAGCCGTACCGTTTTAGAAGGGTATTAGTTAAGCCTAAATTAATACGTTATTTAATTTAATTAAGTACCGATATCTTAGATGTTATAGTGAGGAAGATCTAGGCCGATCTAGATAGCAGCGATCAATCAGCATCTTTTCAGAAAATGGTAAAACTGAGTTTGCTTCTGCCCTAGTTTACCCAGCAGAGCCTCACAGTTGAAAAACGTGTTTTTTATTTAAAAAATAATTATAATTGTGACTAAAACGATAAACGATTAAAAATTGTGCAAATCTTGAAATAATGTAGCTAGAATTTGACCATCCGAGGGCTACAGATCTGAAATGTATGGATTTTTTAGTTTTTATCTGACAATAAACCAATGATTCACATGAATGCAAAATGTAGAGGTCACCAATTTACATTTTCTTTCCTCCAAGTCACCCGTATTTTAATGTTTTATATTAGGCATGATTCTTCAATTTTTTTTACCTAAATAATAAATAATATAATAATTTTGGTATAGCTAATAGCATATTTTATAAATTAAATTTATTTCTACTTTTCGGTGGTCTGTCCCGGTCTGTGATAATATCGTGAATTTGGGACATTCACATACGAATAATTTTGCTTTTTTACCAGTTTTTTAATTTTACTGCCCGGATACTATAATAATTTCCCCATCTTTCTTGTTCGTTTGTTGTGTCATAACCCCAAACCGCTCATTTAGTTTCCTCCAAATGCCAGAGATAAACAAAACTGATTATAATTATATATAATAAATTAAAAAAAATTCTTGTATAGTTGTGTACATGTATAGTTTGACGAATTATGTTCTTGGCATTTGTGATAAAGTGGCTTGACTGCCTCCATATAGTATTCTAAATGAGCTTCCGTGGTGATCTTGACAAACTTGAGAACTCGGGGCAGTATTATTGGATGTTTTTCTTAAAACGATAGATTGGAATTGATTAGTCTTCCCAAGACCCTTAGCAGGTCATTTCCGTCTAGAAATGGAGTTAGCGTTATAATTATACTGCTCCTTGGTAAGTTTGCTTTGCTTTTGATTTCTTTAACTCTGGTTCAAAATCTTTTTGCTGTTCAACTCTAATTATTGCTATTAGCTACATGTTGTATTTTTCTGGTTTAAAATGGGAGATGGTTGTAGTTTTGATTTTGCATTATTAATGTTGTGAAAAAGACGTTGTACTTGTTCCATTTCTTCACTATCAATTTTTGTTATTGGATAGCTTTGTTGCCCCTTCCTACCAAATTATATAAGTTGATAATTGAACTGGTTTTAATCCTCGAGCTGCACAATCAGCAGGATTCTCATTAAAAACCACGTTGCCATTGACTAGGATCGGTGTTGGAGTGTATCTCTGTTATTCTGTTGGCCACAAAAGTTCTATGATGTTGTCGTTTTCTTCTTATCAAGCCTAAACAGCCGTGGAATCGCTCCAGCAAAATGTCGATATGTTGTTGTTGATCTTCAACGTGTGTACGAGATTTTTTAGTAATTTAGAAAGTAGCAATTCGGCATTTTGCTCTAATCTTGGTAGCGATATTGTTTGAATAAATGGTACAACCTTTGTTTTAGCAACAATTAACGTATTTTCACTGTTTATTTCACTGTATACTACTGCAGCATGTGGGTGATTAGAGGCATCACAGAAACCATATACGAGTAATTCAATTTTGGCACCTCATGTGTAATTTATCCAATGGTGTATTCTAATTTCCTCTAACCGTGGTAATTCTATTTTATAGTTTAACTCTCTATTTCAAGATTTATGTGGAGTTCTTCATCCCATTATCCACTAGAAGCCCATTAATCTTGAAGAAGAATTTTCGCCTGGATCACCACTTGTGCTAACCATCCTAGCGGGACGGAAAGCTTCGAAGCCTCTGATAAGAGTGTTCGTTTGGATATTGTTGTTTTACCTTCTGGCAAAAATACTTTAAATTGACAAATGTCTATAGAAGAATTCCTAAGGAGTACAAGTATTTTTACCGCAAATTATATTGTGTGACGTTTAGTTTCTCTCAGGTTTTCGGGAAGCTCTTCTAATATTGCCTTTCCGTTGCTGCACCATTTCCTGAGGTTGAACCCTCCACCGGAAAAAAGGTTTAGTTTTTGTGTTAGCTCCAGATAGAAGATCATCCACATAGAAATCGTTTTGAACGAGTTTTGAACCAATTGAATATCTTGACGCTTGGTTTATCTGTTTGAAACCACCAGAGAAATCGTTGAAAATCTTGATCTTTGCGGGCTATTTTGACCTGCCTGACTATTTTCACGAAGTCTGCTGCAATAACATAACGATGTTTTTTCCATCTGATCAATATTGCTGTTCAGTTGTGTTGGAAGTTGGACCTACATGTATTTAATTATGTGCCAGCTGTTGTTTTGCAGGAAGCATCAAACACTATCCTCTTTAATGACTGAATGATAAGGTGGTACAATGGTGAATAATTGAAAACATTATTTTGTATATTTGGCGGCAACAATAAACATTGAGTTCGGGCAGACCTACCCATTCTGACCTTGTCAAAGAGATAAACTGGCTGTTTCACCTTAAGCAACTTATATAAAAAAACTAATTTATGAAAAATAAAAAATGCACTTAAACTGCAACCAAGAATATTATTTGAATAAAATGAAATATGATTAAACTTGCGTAGGTTATAGCAGGGCCATATATTAACGGGCCTGATAGTACAAAAATCGAAGCTTTCGATATGGGTACTCATTTGTCTATTTTATATGGGAAATGCATATTTTGAGTGATAAAATCATGATATAAAATATGAGTGATTTTAATGTTTGTTGAATTTAAATAATTACTTGTATTTTAAACCATTTGTCATTTTAATTTCGAATTTTTACCTTTATCATATTTTATAGAAAAAGTTTCATTTTAATTGTGCTGCCAGATGCATAAATGTACAAAAAAAAAATTAAAACAGCGATCGCTGAAAAAAATGCTGAATATTCCTCAGCAATATGTCAAAATGTCAAATTTTTGTTTTGTTTTTTTCTTGTGTTTAGATTTTTAAATTAATTTTTCTTTTTTATTTTACAATAAACTATTAATGTACAGTTTGTGTTTTCTTTAAATTTAATTGTGTACATATTCTGTTAAATTTAAATTTAATTGTGTACAAATTTAATTGTGTACATGTTCATACTCATACGAGCATTCGATATAAAAAAAAAACAATTGGTTTATGTTTTTTGATACGAGTATTCGATATGAAGATACAATTTGTTTACCATACTGGACAGTAGGAAGAAAAGATTTGAATCGAATGGATGGAATGGAAATATCGTGAATAAGTATTTAGATAAGTATAATTTAGAAAAACAATGTGTTCAGATAAAGATTTATGCACAATAGTATAAATTTTGCAGGCGTTACAGAATTGGAGAATAACATTCGAATAAATAGTTATATCCAGCCGTGTCACTGATATAACGAGTGGGAACTATCAAATGGTAAATAAAGAAATATAAAAACACTTTTAATTCAATTAAAAATTTTATTCAATTTATTTTTAGGTAAATAATTCGATGTTCAATTGGGTTATAATCGGTGTATTTGTTTAAGCATAATATTATTCATCTCTTAGTTTATTGACATCATAATATGCAATTTGGTGATTGCAATATTTAATGGGGCAATTGAGTAATTATATACTGATTTTGTTGATGGATGTCGTATGGTTGACGACATACCTAACTAAATATTATGATCACTGGATTATCTGGATGATGAAATAACTTGTGTATGAGTTATGTATTTTCATTCTGAATTTAATATTTAGTTTTATTTTGATATATTTATATAAAATCGTACATAGCCCGATATTTTGCCTTTCGGATAATCCAATGATCATAATAATAATAAGATTTTAATATACTTTAAGTGTTGTTCAAAAAAATGTGATCTTGGATGAAAATAGCTAATATCCTAATTAATTTTTAATCCTTAATACAGTGGCCAATAAACTTTTTTCACTTAATTAATTTATCCGTGTTCACATTAATTCGAACAATATTTCATAATTTAATTTTCAGCGATCAGACAACATTTTATTTAGCTCAGATATTATATGAGCTGAGCTAAATGAGATATAAATATTCATGTATGCCAATTGTTAAATATTTAGTTAGATTATAAATAAAAAATTTAATTATATAACATAAACTGAAAGTAATCTTTTATTTCATTTTTCCATAAAAATTTGAAGTGAAATAAACAAACATTTTGTTCGACATTCTCTGTATCGTAATACCCTGTGCATATTGGGCATTAAAATTCTTTAAAGAATGATTGTGCCAAGATAACAGTGTAAATGTTTCTACGTTGTCAATTATAGGGTGACCTTTCTGTATAAGCAGGTATATGGTTGAAAAATATTCCTCGGAAAATATTTTACTCAATCAGATATTTTACTTTGTACCAGGGGCCCTATTTTCGAATTCGACATCCATTTTCCACATGTGAACATCTGTCAACATTCATAAAAATTGAGTTTTTTCAGTACTAGGGGAATATTTCCGAATGAGTATAAGCAGGTGGAAAAAATTCCCCATATAGGAAATGTCCAAGCCGCAGGTGTTTTATATACGAATTACAATTCTCAAACGTTTTTGTGTGAACTTTGATTGATGTCCACATGTGGAAAATGGTTGTGGAATTCGAGAATAGGCCCCCAGATAATGAATTTTCCACAAATTGTATGTAATTAGTATGCCGACTAACTGTTATTATGTGTTTAAAATTCAACATAGTTTTACTTCAAAATTATTTAATAAATGTCTCGTTTTGTTACTTTTTCCATGGTTAAAGAGCATCTTCACATTCCATGTCGTCTGACTCGTGCTAAGATGTACTAAAAAAAGTATTGTTGAATAATTTTCTACAATTTATAAATGCTAAATAAATAAAATTTTTTACAATCTTTAGATATTGAAGTTGTTTGTTTTTGATTTTAAACAGAAACCTCAAAGTTTATGTTGTAATATAATTTGTAGGAAAATGAACTAATTTCGCAAATAATGTTTTATGTGCCATTAAAGAATGTGATTAACGATATGATTAAATATTTGAAAACGGTACTCCAACAGTTTTTTTTTCAACAGTATAGGATTTTTACAATCATTCGACAAGTTTTTTCATTGTGCAATAAAACTTTATTCGGTGATTTATAAAATTTTCTAAGTTGATTTAGAGTCACATTAAAAAAATTAATAATTAATAAATAGTTAGTACCAGTGTGTTTAAAGAAATAAAATTAAATAAAAAGCGAAATTAAGGTAAGTGTACATAAAATTAAATTATTGTGAAAAATAATCAGGAACGGTAGTGACATTTAAAAACCGTTAAGCCATAATTTTAGTAATTTCTATACGTCCCTTTAAATTTATTTTACTAAGTGATTATTAATTTTAATTTGTACCATCTACTCATCCCAATTAGAATGAAATCTTATTGCTGTGTACCTTCTTGTTCTTCAAATTGGAAGACAAACCATTAGTTCAGTATTCCTACTAACGAGGTACAAAGAATATTATGGTTGAAAAATATTCCTCGGAAGGATTGGGAACCAACCAAATATACCAGAATTTGTGAAATTAATTTTGAAGACAAATTTTTAATTAATAATGGCACATCCCGAAATAGATGGCGATTACGTGCTGATGCAATTCCAACGAATTTTCCTGATTTGCCACCTTATTTAGGAATTAAATTAAACAACCGGCCAAAACCTGAAGCAGGATTATGCCAACAATCAATACGCCATATTGTTGAAGCAAACAGAATTGCGAATGAGGACAATATTTCGACAATTGCCGACTTGGAGCAATCAAAAGATAAGTATAATTGTTTAAGTTTTCAAAAAAAAATATCAAATCTTTTAATTGTATTTTACAAACTTACTTGGACTGATAATTCTCCGGGAACTGATATTTATTTTACCATTAACAGTATTCTTGAAATAAAAGTATATTTTAATAAAATTGAGCAGGGTATAAAAAATCTAGAAGTTTCTAGAATTTTAGAAAATGGTCTTTGTGATAAATTTTCAAAATTAAATAGTTTTTTTTTTACTTGGAAAATTTTGAATTAAATGACAAAGTAAATAATTACCACCAACAAAATATTGAAACTAGTTTTAAATTTTTAATAGAATCAAACAAAAGCCAATTAGACCAAAAACAAAAACTGCAATTTTTATATGAGCAATTTCAATTAGTTTTCTTAAAATCGAAAAGATACACTTTATATTTATTAGCATTTGCTACAGAAATGCAATATTCGTATCCAGCAGCGTATAAATTTATTAGAGAAACTGGGAATTTTACTTTACCACATCCATCATATTTACGAAGTTTTTCGAAAGGAAATATAAAATCAGGTATATTAAAAAAACATTTAGAGAAAAAAATGTCCCTTTTAGAGTCTCATGAAAAATATGTTACTCTAATGGTAGATGAAATTTATGTAAAGCCAGCATTAACGTACAAATCTGGTAAATTATAGGGTGTCGCTAGTAATTCAACAGAATTAGAAGAAAGTCCAAAATTAGCACGAACAGATCGGGCATTAATGATTAGTTCATTATTATCCAGCAACGTAGACGTGGTAGGTCTATTCCCTGTGAAAAAGTTAACTGCCCAATATTTATATGAAACTATTAAGGATGTTTTAGACGTTTTACATGAAGCAGGCTTCGAGGTTGTAGCAATCATATCAGACAACCATAGAGTGAACATAGCAGCTTTCAAAAAATTCTCTCAAGATGACAAGACTCTTCCCTTGTATATATTCATTCATCATATTGTGCAAATTCCAAAATATTCTTTTTATTTGACACTGTTCACCTAATGAAATCTTTTCGTAATAATTGGTTAACTTCCAGAAATAGAACTTTAATTTTTCCAGCATTGGAATCTTCTGAAAAAATGAATGCTAAACTATCTATATTGGACCAAATATATAAACATGAGAAAAGTTAAGTAGCTAAGTTAGCTCCAGGACTATGCCAAACAGCATTAGACCCATCAGACACTGAAAAACAAAATGTTGCTCTTGCTCAAAAGTTGATATGTGATAGAAGAAATATTGCCGCAATATCCCACTATAGCTCAATGTTAGGTCACGAAGCCAGCGGCACTTCGTCATTATTAGATATTGCTTGTAGTTTGTTTACAGTCGTTTCAGTAAAATTCCCTACCCAAGGTATTATTAGTAGAGATCAATGAGCTACACCAAATAGTAAAGAAAATGAAGAAAGATTAGAGTATTTAGATAAAATAACCGAGTGGCTAAAAAATTGGAATGAAGACGTAGATATAGATAAGTCCAATAAATTGACCCAAGACACATTTAATGGCCTAATTCATACATGTGCAGGTTTCACATTATTTATTAGAACAAACATTTTTTAAATACATTTTGCTCGATAAATTTACAACAGATCGTCTTGAAAATCGTTTCGGACAATATAGACAAATGAGCGGTGGATCTTACAACATTGCAGTCCAAGAAATTTTGCAAGCTGAAAAGCGAATTAAACATATAAATATGATAAAATTAATGAAAACAAGAAATGAATTTATAGATTTTAAAAATAATTTTAGTTTTACAGAAGATTCAACTGATGTTCAAATCGACAATGAAGAAATCGAGACGATAATAAGAAATGCGGAGAACATCATTATTCAACCTGAAGTATATTCAGCATTAATGTATATGGCAGGATACGTTTCAAAGAAAGCTATTGGAAAAATGAACTGCACTAACTGCATCAATAAATTAATAATTGAAAAAGAGTTATCATTCGAATTTGAATTATGTAGATGTAGAATACATAAAAAATGTAGATCGCGTTGGGCTTAAATATCCTTCTGAATTTTCTATTTCCTTTGGGATTTTTGTTTATCAAATTTTTGATACTATTACGTCTTCCAAATTTCTACAAAATTTTTTAAAATCGTATAACCAGAAAATATATATTTAAGTTTAGTAATAAGTTACTGTGAAATCCAATTCAACGACGAAATTTGTGAATCATGTCATTCTACCGATTATGAAATTTTAAAATTATGCGCGGATACTTGGTGTAATATCTTTTTAAATAATTTTTCAAAAAATCAAAACGATGCTGTAGCTCATTTTTCCAATAAATTATCGAAGAGACGCAAATTAACAACATTAAAATCTTAAAATCATTTCTAATTATTTTGTAAAATTTCGTTTTTTATTAGATTTAAGAAGACTTTAGTCTTGAAATACTTATAATTTTATTTTATTTGTATTTAATATATTATAGATTTTTTTAGATTCACTATTTTATATATTTTTATTTTGTTATTATTTATTATAAATTATTGTTGAATTGTAATGTATATTATTTTAATATTTGTATTTTTTTGTGATACAAGTAGCTGCCTGTTTATATTTATTTTTAGGGTTTTTGTGCCTAATGGAGGTTTCTATTAGTTAACTTTCGTACTTACATTTTTTAAATGAACTCCATAAGGCTTTTCCTCAGAAATATTAATAAAAAAAATTAAAAATTAAATTGATATTGTTTTTTTATTTGATCTTATTTGTAGAGAATATAAAACAGATCTACTCACCTAAGAAATAAGACAACAACAAAAGATACCATTCGTCAATGAGCAAAAATTTCATGCTACAAATTGGGGTGGTCATTTGTTATAAAATAGAAAGAGAAAAAGTCATACTGGATTTAAATAAGAGTCGAATAATTCCAATTTCACGTCAAATAGGAATATTACTACCCATACCTCGTTCTGAGATCAAAACCGCCTGTTGTATAAGGATTTATTTTTATGGAAAAATGAAATAAAAGATTACTTCCAGTTTATGTTATATAATTAAATTTTTTATTTATAATCTAACTAAATATTTAACAATTGGCATACATGAATATTTATATCTCATTTAGCTCAGCTCATATAATATCTGAGCTAAATAAAATGTTGTCTGATAGCTGAAAATTAAATTATGAAATATTGTTCGAATTAATGTGAACTCGGATAAATTAATTAAGTGAAAAAAGTTTATTGGCCACTGTATTAAGGATTAAAAATTAATTAGGATATTAGCTATTTTCATCCAAGATCACATTTTTTCGAACAACACTTAAAGTATATTAAAATCTTATTATTATTATGATCATTGGATAACCGAAAGGCAAAATATCGGGCTATGTACGATTTTATATAAATATATCAAAATAAAACTAAATATTAAATTCAGAATGAAAATACATAACTCATACACAAGTTATTTCATCATCCAGATAATCCAGTGATCATAATATTTAGTTAGGTATGTCGTCAACCATACGACATCCATCAACAAAATCAGTATATAATTACTCAATTGCCCCATTAAATATTGCAATCACCAAATTGCATATTATGATGTCAATAAACTAAGAGATGAATAATATTATGCTTAAACAAATACACCGATTATAACCCAATTGAACATCGAATTATTTACCTAAAAATAAATTGAATAAAATTTTTAATTGAATTAAAAGTGTTTTTATATTTCTTTATTTACCATTTGATAGTTCCCACTCGTTATATCAGTGCCACGGCTGGATATAACTATTTATTCGAATGTTATTCTCCAATTCTGTAACGCCTGCAAAATTTATACTATTGTGCATAAATCTTTATCTGAACACGAGGCTCTGGCGACCGAGATACGGCGGAATAACCGACTACCGAGAACATAGCAAATGATGTTCTCTTCAATGACCCACTACCAACTTGTACTGGTTAGGTTGGTAGTTGATACATAACCAGTTTTAAAGCAATGAGTTCAACGCAAAAAGGAAACAATACCCCAGGTGGTAAACCAACTACCCAGTTGGCTAATCCACCCTCTTACGAGGCTGGCTCAATGGATTCTGGGGTGAGCCAATCATTGCTAAACCCATTCGAAAGAAGTTCAATGTTGTTATGATCACCAAACAATCATACTAACTCTGCAAATCAGCAGAAAGACGAAAACGCTGAACTCTGTCGAAAACTCAGTGAAGTAGAGGTACTTTTAACCCAATTAAGAAGCGAAATTGAAAAGCTGAAAAAAGAAAATGAAGAATTGAAGAAGCCCAAACCAATGGAGATTTCTGAAAACCCGCTAACTTGTTATAATGAAACAAGTACTCACACTAGTTATAACAATGAGTTCCATACTGATGAAGAGGATCTCATGAGAGAAACAGATTGGGTACTGAAAAGGAAGAAAAGACCTACCAAAAAACGAAAAGCAGAATTGTCGCCTGAAGTTGAAGATCATTCGCAAGCTAATGTATTAGTAACTGGTGATACTAATACCAAACCAACTCACCAGCAACAGCAACAAAAGGTTGTATCGAAAGAAAAGGCTCCTCCGCCAATTAATGTAATCGGAAGGTAAAGAATGGTTCACATACGAAGATAAAAACGAACGCGCAATTAAGGTTATGGCCAGAGGCCTTCATCCAACGTGTAAGAAGGAGGACACAATTGAGGACCTAAAGGCAAGAGATCTGCAAATAGAAGATGCAGTAAACATCCTAAAACGAGAGAGAGGTGAGAACAATCAAGTCAAAAAAAGGGGGCTTCCACTCTTCATGCTTACGTTTAACAAAAAGGAGAAAGTTGAAAACATCTTCAACATCAAAGCAATTCTCAACATGAGGGTTAAAATAGAACCGCTTAAGAAAAACACGAGGCTAATACCTCAATGCAAAAAATGCCAAGGTTTCAATCACACGCAAAAATATTGCAGACGGGAGCCAATGCGTAAAATGTGCTGGAAAACACAACGCGAAAGAGTGTCCAGAAAGTAGAAACACCCCTGCAAAATGTATAAACTGTAAAGGGCATCATCCTGCAAATTATAGAGGCTGTGAAGTAGCCAAAGAACTTCAAAGACTAAGAAACAAAACGCATCAGTTTCCTCAAAACCCTAGGGTTACCAGAGAAGAGAAACCAACTAAAACCCAAGCGGAGCCAAAACCACCAGGTATAGGTACAGAGCGGAAAAGTTATTCACAAATTGTACAGCAATCATCTAATGCTACGAATGATAATCCCCTTGAAAGGATTTGTCGAAGCATAGAAGCCATAAATATACGGCTAGCAAAGCAAGAACGTGGTCTAGAAGCTTTATATAAGCGTCCAGATATGCATCAAACCTTGAACGAGGCAACAGCCCTCATGTACTAAAATGAGCAGATCATTAAGAATTGTCACCTGGAACGCGAACGGACTAGCGCAACATGTTCCAGAGCTAGAAATTTTTCTAAATTTAGAAAAAATAGATATCTGCCTTATATCGGAGAGCCATTTGACAAAAACATCATTTATTAAAATACGTGATTATGAATGTTACCATGCTGTTCACCCAGGAGGAAAACCCAGAGGAGGATCAACAGTAATAGTGAAAAAGAGTCTCAAACACTATGAAGAACCTAGTATAGAAGAGGAAAGTATGCAAGTTAAAACCATAAAAGTTGAAACTAACAATAATAATGAATACAGTATTTCCTCTATCTACTGCCCTCCACGCTATAATCTAAACAAAGAAGATTATAATAGACTCTTTAGATCACTAGGATCCAATTTTATTATTGGTGGTGACTTTAATGCAAAAAACACCTATTGGGGATCAAGACTTACAACCCATAAAGGAAAAAGCTATTCGAAGCCGGACGAATAAATAACTGCGAGTTCCACTCTGGAGGTAAACCAACATACTGGCCTGCTGATATAAATAAAATACCAGATCTCATTGATTTTTATGTAACGAAAGGGATCTTCGAGGATTACATGTGCATCGAAAACAGCGAAGGGATATATTTCGATCATACACCTGTTATCATGACACTCAGCACAATGATAATTAATAAGGATAACCTGCCTAAATTAACAAATAATAGAACTAACTGGGACCTATTCCAAGAACTAATTGAAATGCAAATAAATCTACGAGTGCCGATTAAAACACCGGTACAGTTGGAAGACGAACTAGAGGTATTTAACAGTACTATTCAACAAGCAGCATGGGAAAGTACTCCTGCTAGTCACACCGAATCCCGTAGGAATCAAAATTATCCTATTGAGGTCAGGGAGTTAGTTAGAGAGAAACGGAAGGCAAGAAAAACCTGGCAAAGGACACGCGCCCCGGAAAACAAAAAAATCCTCAATTTTCTATGCAATAAACTAAAACAACTTATAAAAGAAATTAAGAATGAACTATCAACAAGTACTTAAATGGTCTCACCAAACATAAAGATACTGATTACTCTCTTTGGAAAGCAACAAAGGGATTAAAAAAAACTAAAATGCATGTGCCACCTATTAAAAATGGGGAAGGAACCTGGGCCAAAAGTGACAAGCAAAAAGCTATTTTATTTGCAGCTCACTTGGAAGACACCTTTCAACCGCTACCTAGGCAAACAGCAGATGAAAACATAATAACAATTAGCAAAATTGATGAATATAATATTCGATGTGTAACATTACAGGAATTAAAAAATGAGATCAAGTGTAATTTGAACGCAAAAAAAGCTCCAGGATATGATTTAATTACTGGACAAGTCGTAAAAGCCATTCCCGAGAAGGGACTACGAAAATTGGTTCAAATTATCAATGCTGTCTTCAGACTAAAATATGTCCCACGGCAATGGAAGGTTGCTGAAGTAATTATGATCCCCAAACCAGGCAAACCAGCGAACGATAAAAAGTCGTACAGACCGATTTCACTACTTCCTGTAATTTCAAAATTATTTGAAAAATTACTGCTCAAGAGACTCAAGCCAATAATAGAAGAGAGAAATTTGATTCCACCACACCAATTTGGATTTAGAGAAAATCACTCTACGATAGAACAAGTTCACAGAATAACGGATATAAGACTCACTTGAGAATAAGAAGATATGCTCCAGCATCTTCTTAGATGTAGCACAAGCTTTCGACAAAGTTTGGCACCAAGGACTTGAATTTAAATTGCATCGAGATCTACCTAAGCAATTCTATCAAATTCTTAAATCTTATATCGCAGACCGACATTTCCGTGTAAAATATAACCAAGAGTACTCTGAACTAAAGAGAATATCAGCAGGCATACCACAGGGTAGCGTACTGGGTCCTATATTGTACATCCTGTACACCAGAGATATGCCAAATACAGAAGGTGCCACCATAGCAACATTTGCAGACGATACAGCTATTCTGGCGACTGGAAAGTGTATATCAGAAGCAACGACCAAACTTCAAAAAGCAACCGACACAGTGAGTAGTTGGACAAAGAAATGGCGCATTAGCCTAAACGAAGCAAACTCGGTTCACGTAAACTTCACGAACCAGAAAGTTAACTGGATTCCAGTGAAACTTAATTCAAGGCCGGTTCCAAATGCAAATACAGCCAAATACCTCGGCATGACTCTCGATTGCAAGCTTAGATGGAAAGAGCATGTTAAAAAGGAAAAAGAAGAATTGAACATTAAATATAGGAAAATGTATTGGCTAATAGGTAGAAACTCTGAGCTTACAATACATAACAAATTGCTATTATATCAGCAAATACTTAAACCAATATGGACCTACGGTATTCAACTTTGGGGTTGTACCAAGAAGACAAATGTACAAATGATTCAATGTTTTCAAAACAAAGTGCTGCGTGGCATTGTAAACGCACCATGGTACATTAGAAATGATAACCTCCATATGGACTTAAACATGGAATATGTAAGTGAAGAAATACAAAATCATGCGAAGAAACACATTCAGCGGATATCTCGGCACCAAAATGCAGACATACGAAGTTTGTTGGATACCACCAATGCAGTAAGAAGACTTCAAAGGCAGAAACCTTTGGAATTGGGCAGTTGTATTTAATTCAGATAGAGAAAAATAATTACTATGTAAATTCAAACGGGAGTAACCATTGGGCTACTGCCCGTCAAATGTGAATCTTCATTTAAGAAAGATAAATTACTAAATGATTTGTAAATCAGTTGTAATATTAAATAAAGGGGAAAAAAAAAAAAAAAAAAAAAAAATCTGAACACATTGTTTTTCTAAATTATACTTATCTAAATACTTATTCACGATATTTCCATTCCATCCATTCGATTCAAATCTTTTCTTCCTACTGTCCAGTATGGTAAACAAATTGTATCTTCATATCGAATACTCGTATCAAAAAACATAAACAAATTGTTTTTTTTTATATCGAATGCTCGTTTGAGTATGAACATGTACACAATTAAATTTGTACACAATTAAATTTAAATTTAACAGAATATGTACACAAATAAATTTAAAGAAAACACAAACTGTACATTAATATTTTATTGTAAAATAAAAAAGAAAAATTACTTTTAAAATCTAAACACAAGAAAAAACCAAAACAAAAATTTGACATTTTGACATATTGCTGAGGAATATTCAGAATTTTTTTCAGCGATCGCTGTTTTAATTTTTTTTTTGTACATTTATGCATCTGGCAGCACAATTAAAATGAAACTTTTTCTACTAAAAAAAAAGATAAAGGAAAGGTACTATTTTTATTTAATAATTTTTTTAATTTCGAGGTTGATTCATTCTTCCAAATTAAAATGACAAATGGTTTAAAATACAAGTAATTATTTAAATTCAACAAACATTAAAATCACTCATATTTTATATCATGATTTTATCACTCAAAATATGCATTTCCCATATAAAATAGACAAATGAGTACCTATATCGAAAGCTCATTGAATATTTTTTCGTGTACAATCAGGCCTGTATATATAAGCAGAACCATCTTGATATGAATAGAGCCGGTATGTAAAAAATGAACTTAAAATAAAGGACATAGAAACACTAAAAAATAATTTATTTTCATAGAGTTTGTATGAAAAAACGCGATTTCGATTGAAGAAAAAATATGAATTAAAAATTAAACCTAGATAAATAATTTTTTCTGAAATCACTAATAAACAACTCAATGACTAACTCATTTAAAGTACAGATTCTCAAGCTTCCCCATTTTCCAGATATAATCAAAAGAAAATAAGGGAATTAAATTAAAAAACGTTCTACAACAACAACAATATGTATTAAAAAGAGAATATTGTATTTAATGACGTCATCACTTATTCACAACTAAAATCAATGGTAAAAATAAGACAATACGTTGAACAGCCAAAATTAAAATAAATCAAAGAGAGTCAAAGAGAAAAAATTATAATAATATGCATTGAGCGCGAAGAAATCAAAAAAATCAAATCAACCCAGATTGTTATGCATCACAAATAAACGACATAACCAACAAACATTAACTGTAATATAAATGCCTTATTTATTTCTCAAGTATTAAAAATATTATTGTATTTAAATTAAGACACAGCTGAAAAGAAATACAACATGATTAATATTTGGCATCGATTTTAATTCCCAAAAATTAATGACCCATTCAAAATAAGTTTTTGTTTAGAATATTTGAATTGTCATAACATTTGAGAGCGGTGTATCAAATAAAATAACTCTTACTTATTATTCCCGTTCCTAGATGTCACTTAACACACAATTAAAAACAATAGGGATTCGGGCTGAGTAAACGATTTGAAAGAAAACTTTTTACCTAAAATTACCATAATTTCTTTCAAAGCAATGGTTTAATTTTAGTAAATTTATAAAAAAATTATATTAAATTAATTTTTATTACAATTTAATTATTATTATAAAGGCAAGCCACAAAAATATGTTTAACCAAATCAAAAATCAGACCGATTTTAGAATCCGACCGGTTCGATCACCTATTTGATTTTTTTTATAAGTTTTTCATTGTATGCGACATCTATGGTTTAAACAAAAGTCGTTAATAAAGCATTGCCACATGATATGAATCTGTATTCGGGTAGATTTTTGTCATGTGGCAATGCTTTTAGAAGGAGACTAAAAAGAGATGGTTATAATTGTTAATAAATTTAATGTTATGACGTATTTTACAACAACAACATTCTAAAAAAGTTTAGCAATAGTTTATATTCCAAGAGGATTTTCACTAAGAAATAAACATTTTCATGATTCGATTTTTCAATCAAATAAAATTACATGTTTTATGAACATTTTCGTATAAAAATAATGTAAAAGCTCATATTTCTTATAGACTAAAAATGTAAATGAAAACAATCGTTTTCCCATATAGTTTCATAGTAAAGAAAAAATTGTATGTACTTTATTTTAAGCTTAGTAAAAAATACAGTCAATGTGGAGGCTCTTATTTATAGAGTAGGCTCTGATATAAGGCCTAGGTTATAAGTATATCTGACTGAGTTATTGAAAGCTTTTTGAAGCAAACTAATACTTAGTGAATCACAGTGTTGATAAATCACATCACAGTATGTAAAGTGCGGGATGACCAACATTTTAACCAGATGTAGTCTTAAGTTCTCCGGACAAATCTTTTTATGAAGTCTTAAGCCATACAGAATAGAGTTTAGCTTGGGTAAGGTTTCAATGATGTGGTCGCTCCAAGTGAAATTGCTATTCATGCGTAGACCCAGATTACAAACTGTATCAACTAATGCTAATTTATCATTATTAATATATAAATCCGGTATTATACCCGAGTAATTGCTTCTACAAATAAACATGGCCTGTGTTTTCTTTGTATTTAACATAAGACCATTTGACGTTGACCACAAATAAATACTTCGCAGATCTTCATTAATTTTTGAAAAAATTTCATTTATATTTTCTAATGAACCACCAATATATAATTGAACATCGTCCGCGTAGAAATGGAATTTTGAACCAGAAATGCAATCAGCTAAATCATTAATGAAAAGTGGAAATAATATTGGCCCAATAATAGACCCCTGAGGGACTCCACAAGTAACCGAAGCTGTTTGTGATAATGACCCTAATAAATTTACAATCTGAGTCCTATCCGACAGATAGGAAAATAATAAACGAATAGCACAGCCCGAAAAATTATAAAAAATGTAAGCTTTTGCAGGAGAAGCTGATGATTAATAGAATCAAACGCCTTGGAAAAATCCAAGAGGACGATTACCGCAAGAGATTTAGGTACATTAAGGATACATGAGATATCATCTACAACATTAACCAAGGCGGAAGTTGTAGATTGATAACGATTTAATAAATGTGACTCAATATAATGAAATTTGATCCTTTAAAGCCAATTCAAACACCTTAGTTAGAATAGGGGTAATACTTATTGATCTTAGATCATATAAATTGTGAAATTCTTTACTTTTATTTAAAGGGTTAACTATGGCCTTTTTCCATAATATTGGACAATACGAGTTATTAATACACTTATTAATTATAAAAGTTAGATAAGGTAAAATACCCGGCAGTATTAATTTTAGATACTTAAGGGTCATTCCATCATGTCCAGCCGCGTGTGATTTAATTTTTCCAATTACATTCACTACATCAAGGTCTGTGACGCATTTAAATTGGAACAGTGAACTTTGAAATCCAGACATATAATCATCATTAGAATTCATTAATGGTAACATGATACTAGTAGAAGGAATGGCGGAAAAATGTAAATTGATATTATCAGCCGAAAACGGTATAGTATTACTAGAATTTTTATCAGCAATGCCAACTGATCTGAGATTATTCCAAAGCCACTTCATGGTAACCCTTGGATTACCGAAATAATATTTTTGCTTACATTCACGGATAAGGCTAGTAACTTGATTTCTATAGTTACAATACTTAGCTTTGTGACCAAGATCACGGTGCTTTTTCCATAATTGATAGGCTTCATCTCTCAATGTGCTTAGTTTAATAATTTTAGTGTTAAGCCAGTGTGCTGCTGGATTAAAATCGAGCATTTTTTTTACCGGAATGCAACGCTGGTGATATCTATAAAATTGTGAAATAAATTACAAATGTTGTCCAAATTAGCCATGCTCTTTAACATTTCAAAGCTCAGTTCTACAAAGGTGATTTACATTAGCTCCACGTCAATATTATTGTACACCGGAATAACAGGAGTATGTTGGTTTTGGCCGTTTGAACTTCACTTTATATGACATAAAAATCTAATAATGGCCGGAAATCGACGGAAGTCAGCTGCATTCACCAGAATTAAATCTAAAAAATTTGATTCTCTTGTAAATTGAAATGGAACAACAAATAAATTGGTAAAAGGTGGTATCCATGACAAACAATCCATCTATTTTTTCCATAAATAATAAACGCAAATAAAAAGATAGAACAATTGTCAGTAAGTTGACTTAATTAGCTGTAGTTAAAGGTAAAAACTAATGTAGCAATTTTCAATATGGTCACGCTATGGTCTACTAGTAAGAAACATACCTTAGGCTAATTATTTCAGTAGTCGCTATACCTACTCAGAACAACAAAGGAAAATAAAAGAACGGGTTACACAACGGGCATAGCGGCTACCTATACCTTTTAGTGCTGTGATAAATTAATTAAAAACATTCTAGTTTATTTAAAGTAAATCCTAACGAAAAAAAATATAATAGTACATAAAAATATTAGATTAAATAATTAAATAATTTGATTAATTTATTAGAACTTTTTTTTTTTTTTTGTTGCTACTTCTTATAAAGATTATATTTTTTTTGGTATGTTATTAAGTGATTGAAGTGAAAAAAAAGGAAAGGAAAGCAGAAGTGTGTTCAATTAATAAAACAGTTTTTTCAGCCACACCTAAGACCCCAAAGAGGTTTCTACGGCAGATTATGGGTGAGTTATTTTTCATAAAAAAAAACAACTTCTGATTGCATTTCCTTTCATTCACTTTATTCAATTGAAGGTGAATGAGAGGCGACAGTTCGTCGAAGAGGATGGACGTGTTATTTCTATCCTCTTCAAAAATTTAATTTTATTTTATTTTTGTTTCTTATGTATATACTTTATATACATAAGTATATACAGATTAATTTTAAATTTTAAATTAAATTCTAATCAAATTAATTTTAGTGTAATAATAATCCAAGTGTAGTGAAAATAATTAAACTAAAGTGTAATTTTGGAAAATGCAATCCACCGCGATGCATTTGTCAGGCAATGTTTTTTATTTTTGTAGATAGAAAAATTAAAAGTGCATGATTTAATATTTTGTGGATTGTACATAAAATCAAATTTCAATTTTTAATTACTAAAGTCTAATATTTAGATAGTGTTGAAATAAATTTTAACTTAAATAGAAATACGGCGTAATAAATTTGGTATTAGATTTTATTTTTACGCACACTTATTTGTATTCTTATGTGTGATTTTGTGTACATTTTACAATCGACACTAATACATACTTATAATTTGGTATATAAAAGGGCCATAAATATGTTTGTGTACTGTGTAGCTGTATCGTTTTCTCTTTGCACGGTTTCTGTGAAGGAAGTTTGCGTGGTTTTGTTGGTTTTTGTATTATTAAGTACAAACAACAACGAGAAAGAGAATCTTTACGTTGGTTTTGATACAGCTGTCACAAGTATTTTACTATTGTGTAAAATGGGCACTAATTAATACATGTATACAACTTGATTTATATATGGCAGAATCAACAATATGGTTGTACAGCAGCTTGTTCGCTCTTTACACGGATTCTGTTAAGGAAATGTAATATATGTTGTTGGTTTGTGTATTATAATGCACAAACAACAACAAAAAGAGAATTTTTTGCGTTGCTGTTGATACAGTTGTCACAATATTTCACTGTATTATATTGATACATAGTTTAGGTGTGTTTATATGTACTATAAGGTCTACTGATACGCACATGAAAGATGGTAGAAAATATTTACCCTCAATGTGTGTCGATGGTTTTAGTATGTTTTTGGTTTTAATATATAAGATTTTGTTACTTGAACGCAGGTGATGTTAATCTGTTTGTGTTTTTGTGTATTCACGAAACAACTGTGATATCATGCAATATTTGAACACAATAAGATTTTGTATATTCGACT
This sequence comes from Tipula vernalis, assembly GCA_958295665.1. Lineage (NCBI taxonomy): Eukaryota > Metazoa > Arthropoda > Insecta > Diptera > Tipulidae > Tipula > Tipula vernalis. The sequence goes on along the minus strand of OY282559.1, from coordinate 236,984,574 downwards.
CAAATAGGATTTTCATACTTTGTATAATCGAATTGGTTTGAGTCGAATTGGAATTGGGAGCTGTCTTAAAAAATTCATTTGAACGGTTTGTTTAGGTAGGATTAATAAATTTTTTTTACAGGGTATTACATACTGAATCAAATTGTTTTCTAATTGATTTAATTAATATTATAAATTATAAATTGTCTAAATAAATAAATAAATAGATAAATAAAATGCGAATTTAGAAATTTTGGTTTAAATTAGGTTAAGATTTGATTTTTAACAGAAAATGATGAGTTCATTTATGTGAAAAAGTGAAATTATGTTAAATCATTTTGGAAGGCTAAATGTTTTTGAGTTTAATGGTTGTCTTAATGGATTTATTGAAATTTAGATGGTGGGATGTACACACAATCGTCATAATTACGTATATAGTATGACACATCGTTACATTTTTAAGAAAGTAAGGGTTCATTTTCATTGCATTTATTTATTGTTTTATTTACTTTGCATGCTTCATTTGACAGGGAATGAGGTCCGTGAACTGAGTTAAAATTTTGGGTATATTTGTATTTATTTATTAATTAAGATTAAGAGATCAAATTTCTGAATTATTGATTACGTGCAAGATTTTGGTGGCGGAGATCTCTTCAATAGGTGAATGATGCTAATTGGATATTTATTTAGGTAGTCTAATATTTTATAAGTTTTATTTTTGAGTTGCGAAAATGACTAAGGTGAAGGAAATCATTTGAATATGTACACTATCAGTCATAAATATTTGGACGACGTCCGGGATTAATCACTGGAGCTGATTTTGGGGTAGCTGATTTTGCTACTCGTGCAAATTACCGCTCAGTCGGCTTAGATAAAGTCGTGGGCGTCTACAACGTTGCTTATTTTTGTCGATCCGGTTTCAAATAAATTTCTTTTTATGAAACTGATGCTACCGTTTGATATTACATATTGTAGGGATTTATTTTGATAAGTTTCTTGTCGTTGCAATGCTTTTATTATCAATTTTTTAACGCTTTCATCTATTTCTTTGGAGAGGCTCATTTTTCAACCCCTAAATTAAATTTTTGAATACATAGTTAAAATTTTTATTCTAAAATATCAAAAATATCTTCTGCTAAAATCAATCACTTTATTAGTATTAAATTGTAATTTATATTAATGTTGCTGTTTCGTTAAATATTTATGTATATAGATTGAAATATTATACTAATTAAATGAATAGCATCATACGTTATCTAGGATAAGGGAAATTCCCTTTTATATGATATTGTAAACTACATTGCATTGCAAAATATTTGAGATATTGATGAAAATGTTTTAACACTTTTGTCAGTTTAATTTAATTTAATTTTATCAAAGTGTCATAGTTTGTTCGGGTATTTTTGTCTGATGGTTTAGTTGATATAAAGTATATTTAATTATATATAATTGTTAGATCATCTCCAAGCTACAGAAATGTTAGTGAATTCTCGGTCAACATCCAGAAACTCCAAGCATCCAGCAGTTACGTAGCGTAGAAAATGTATTGTTCTTGTGATATCTATTTTATTTTATTTATCACTAACTAATTTATAAAAATAAATTTCTATTAATTAAGTAGTAAAGCAATTTAGTTTTCAGTGATACCAGCGAAACACTATTTGAGTTTTATTAGTAAATATCATATTGTAGGTACATGTAGTACTTAACTAAATTATTGATATTCTAGACTTTTTGCGTATTATCAATGTTTAAATTATATTATATATGTACTTTTATAAATAAAAAATTAATTTCAACATTATTAATTTTCTTTTTTCTAGATCTGTAGAAAATTGCCGATTAGTTTAAATTTAATAGTATGGTTAAATATATATTTTCAATTTTTTATTTTTAAATCTAGCAGTAGGTAAACAATTAATTAACTATTTACAGCAGAATGGTAACTAATGGAACAAGTGCTATTGATTGATTGATTGATTGATTGATTTCAATGTACGATCAAGCATTAAGCAAGTCTCTCGTATTATAAATGCGAATACCACACCACTATACCCGTGTTACAACACGACACCATAACTCACCCTCACCAAGGAAATATGTATGTACCATCATACTCAGCTTTTCATGAAGCCAAACATAACAATATTCTCCCAATAAAGGAAGGCGCCTCATCGATAACCACATAAGTCTAATAGTGTGATATCCGCCCCTGGCCAGGCTGCCATCGTACACCTTTTTACATATAACAAAACCGAAGGATTGGATAGGATTATTAGTAGGGACAGACTCGACCCGGTTACAGACACCAAAGCGATCGATAGTTAGTAAATTATTAGTATTATATATAATAAATAGGTTAGCACAAGACAGCACAATCTAACTACATTATTAGATGATTATTTCTCTGGAATCCAGGGCCGGATACTCAGGACTCCCTAACACTAAATCAGGACTTAAAAAGTTATTAATGTTGTAATGTCTCCCTATCCGCCTTTCATTAATTTACCTGATAAAATATTTGAGAAAATTTAAAATTACTAAGCTAAGATTACAAAAACAGCGCTTATTTTATTTTTCATGGTCCTTCTATATCTAATTAATTAATTATTACATACTGCAACAAGAATAAAAATAAACATTAAAAACCATTTTAAACATAAAATTTTACTTAAAACTAATCATAAATTTCCTACCGAAGAGAAACCTTTAAATATTATTAAACTAAATTAATTAATATATATTCATGAGCAAAACACAATATACGTATTACAAAAATTAACATTTTATGAAATTGTCTATGTAAACTCTCCCACTTCTAAGCTAAAATTCTAAAAGAATGTTTAAAAATTTTAAATTGTTAAGTTATAATTTAAATTCACAGCAATTGTTCCATTTGTTACCATTCCCCTGTAAATAGTTAATTAATTGTTTACCTACTACAACTAGATTTAAAAATAAAAAGTTGAAAATATATATTTAACCATACTATTAAATTTAAACTAATCGGAAATTTCCTACAAATCTAGAAAAAAGGAAATTAATAATGTTAAAATTAATTATTTATTTATAAAAGTATATAATATAATTTAAATGCCAGAACTCAACCTAAAACTTCAATCATATTCTATTAAGTTAATAATTAAGTTCAATACATTTAGCCTTTCGAAAATGGTTTCACATAATTCCACCTTGTTCACCATCTTTTAATCGAAATTTGGCATGCATAAATGAATACGTCATTATGTGATGCAAACCAAAATCACAACTCAACTCAAATCAACACTTCCAAGTTAGCATTTTATTTATATGGTTTAGTTAATTTATAGCATTTTCACATTAATTAAATAAATTTAATAATTTAATGCATTTTATAATATCCCGTAAAAAAAAAAATAACTCATATCTAAAATAAATTCATCCTATATGAATTATATAAGACGGATTTCAATTTGACTCAAAACTTATTTCATTATACAAAAATATAAAAAACCTATTTGAGTCGAATACCCTAAAATTTCGTTGTGTTTGTACAGTTCATGTTTTATTAAGAACATTAGAGTTGTAACATGAATACAAAAACAAAAAAAGGGAAATAACAAAATAGAATAAAAACAACAGATTCTTATATACTAAACCACCAACACACATTAAAAGTAAATATCTCTACAATCTTCCATGTGTGTAGCAAAAGACTTATCATGTTTTCATTATTTTATATACAGCTAATACCATTACAGCGCACATACAAAACAATCCTGATCAAGTTATAGAAAAATATTGGGAACAACTATACTAACACCCACAAAAAGTCTCTGTTTTTGTTGTTGTTGCTTAGCTACTACATAGCAAAAACCAATAATAAATAGTATATTTCCCTAATAGGATCCGCGTAAAGAGCGAACGAGGCGGCCCGTACAAACATTTCGTTGGCTTTGTCATGTATCAATTTTCAAGAATGTATTTCTGTCTATTATACTTAGTACATAACATAAAAACCAAGAACCAAAACCATACCGAAACCCACAAAAATGTTTATACGTATGTATGTATAAACACCTTTGTTTGGCTTGCAAGAACGCATTCAAATATGCGTAAATATAAAATCGAATATAAAATTAACTACGACGTATGTTAATTTACGTTAAAAACTATTTTTATACGATCCAATTATTAGGTTTTAGTAATAAAATCATGTACAATCCAATCACACACACGTTAAAAACATGCACCCAATAGAAATCAATAATTTTCATTTCTTTATCTATAAATATAAAACATTGCCTGATAAATGCATCCCGGTGGATTGCATTTTCCAAAATTACACTTTAAATTATTTCACTTCCACTTTAATTATTATTTCACTAAAAACTGAATTAAATAGAATTAAAATTATAATTATAATTAAACTTTATATACTACATAAACTACATAAATAAAACAAAATAAAAATTAAATTAAATTAAATTTTTGAAGAGGATAGAAAAAACACGTCTATCCTCTTTGACGAACATTCGCTCCCCGGGAACTAATGGAACAAGGGAACAATTTTTGTAATACTTGTATGTAATATAATGTGTTTTGCTCATTAATATACATATATTAATTAATTTAGTTTAAAAATATTTAAAGGTAATTAATTTGCTAATAAATATTTCAATTTTCAGAATATAACATAGTTCCAGAATCAATCTTTAATATGGGGATTAAATTAATCCTGAATTTCAGAATTAGACTTTACTTTGATATTATGGTGATTCATTAATTAAAATTAGTTTTCAGAGTGCCTGGGAAATTATATATTGATTTTATTTGTTGATTCTTGATATACTTATAGTACTAACTGAATTATTGATAATTTTAGGCTGTTGTGGTGCTGTAACATTATCATTTTTAAATTATTTATTATAAATTTTATAAAATAATTGAATTTTTAATTATTTATTCTCATTTTCTTGATTGGTAGAGAATTTATATTTAGTTTTAAGTAAAATTTTATGTTTAAAATGGTTTTTAACGTTAATTTTTATTCTGGTTGCAGTATGTAATAATTAATTAATTAGATATAGAAGGACCATGAAAAATAAAATAAGCGCTGTTTTTGTAATCTTAGCTTAGTAATTTTAAATTTTCTTAAATATTTTATCAGGTAAATTAATGAAAGGCGGATAGGGGGACATTACAACATTAATAACTTTTTAAGTCCTGATTTAGTTTTAGGGAGTCCTGAGTATCCGGCCCTGGATTCCAGAGAAATGATCATCTAATAATGTAGTTAGATTGTGCTATCTTGTGCTAACCTATTTATTATATATAATACTAATAATTTACTAACTATCGATCGATTGGTGTCTGTAACTGGGTCGAGTCTGTCCCTACTAATAATCCTATCCAATCCTTCGGTTTTGTTCTATGTAAAAAAGGTGTACGATGGCTGCTTGGCCAGGGGCGGATATCACACTATTAGACTTATGTGGTTATCGATGTGGCGCCTTTCTTTACTGGGTGAATATTGTTATGTTTGGCTTCAAGAAAAGCTGAGTATGATGGTACATATTTCCTTGGTGAGGAAGAGTTATGGTGTTGTGTTATAACACGGGTACAGTGGTGTGGTATTCGCATTTATAATACGGGAGACTTGCTTAATGCTTGATCGTACATTGAAATCAATCAATGAATCAATCAAATCAATCAATTCACTTTATTCAATTAAAGGTGTACGTTTCAATCGAAATAATCTTTACTGAATTAAGAATTCATAGATTTAGCATTAATATACTAAATATTATAGATAGTTGTACATTTGCATTACATTTATAAGTACGCAAATGCATAAATTTTATTTTTTTTCTATATCGTAAATAAACAAGCATATAAAATCGAATAATTCAGTGTCTTCTTGGTCGATGATCATTTTTAAGTTCGCTTAAGTGAGATTTTACTTTAACAACACGATGGGTTTGTGGTATCCCACGAATTACGACAAAAAAAGAACTTCCCACAATCCGATTGAAGTTATCCGTCTAGAACGTGTTGATTGTCGTAATTGGGCTACGTAAAAAAGTTCCATCATCCTCTCCATGTTTTATAATGTAAGTTTCAAAGCTGGTCTGGATCTGTGGTTACTTGTCGGTATGCCTTCATCCAATCGGATTGCCGGATAAAAACGTCTAATTCGGATATGTTGTTGCATCAACTGTTGCCTGAATTTTGACAATTGGCTGAATTCAACTTTTGACTCAACCTTGAACGCCTCGTGTAAAAGACTTTATCTGAATCCGCTTGTTGATGCCTCCTGATTATCTGTGCCTTTGTTGTCGACCTCCACGTGTAGCTGACAGCACCGGTTCATTTAGGCTTTGGCGCATATCATTATTGGTTTTTGTGAAGGGTTTTCACCACTTTTTGTCTATACTTGCACATTGATCGGTTGATTTCAGTGCAGGTTGGAATTTTCTTATGTTTTTGTTATCATCAACGTATATATTATACAGCTTCTTCAACGCCACTATTTTGGTTTTGGTTTTACGCATTACTCCATCTTTCTTGTAGTTTGAGATGAGCAGCTCTATCTCTTCTGCCTTTTGCTTTTGTCGCTGCAATAGCAGTTCCATGTTCATAGTTGCAGTTGAGTAAGTTTATTTATTGGGCGGCTAGTTGGAGGAACACCTTCTAAAGTGAATTTCCGTTTCGCGGTGCAGTTTCGATGGTTGTCGCTTGTTGTTTGTAACTTTGTATTTGCTGGTTCTTGCTTGGCTATTTGCCGGTTGCTGCTTGTCGTATGTTTCGAATGGTGCCAGTTTTTTGTTTCAATGGCTCCCAAGATCCATGTATAATTCTAGACCACAACTTGTTGTTAAAAGTAGAGTTAAATTTATTCTGATTTATTTTATTTAATATTCACCTTTTATCAGCACTATGGTTATAAATATAAAATAAAATAGTACACTAGATCTATAGGTTTGGAGTTTAACACTAAAATGCTGATAAGTCAATATTTAAGCGCTTTACCCACTGAAAAACGAAAAGAAAAATCAGATTTAGTTTCTGGTTCTTCTGGTTCTAGGCCGGCACATTCGGCACATACAATACTATTTTCAATTTAAAAAATTCAAAAACATATTTAATCGAGAAAATGAAAATTTAATTTTTTCGTCCGAAAAAAATTATTTAGAACCGAAAAATTTTAATTTTCATTTTCTCAGCCAATTGAAAATAGCATTGTATGGTATATTTGGTCAAGAACCAGAGGATTTTAAAGAAAACAAAGCAATTCTGCTTTGATGACAAAAAAAAACATTTTTGAATAAGACGAGATATTTAAAATAATTGTGATAAAAATCCCGTCACGCAACATTGGTTGACTCTTCAATATAAATATAAAATGCAAGTGAAAACCAAAAAAATACCGAAATCCCATGAACATATTTTCCATGATTAAATATTCACATCTAAAACAAATTACCCATGACGATCAAACAAATTTCCAAACAATTCATTACGCCTTGGTATACTCGTAATATTTCTCTGATTCCTTTCGTTTATGTACGATAGAAACATTTTTTTTTGTTTATTTCGCATCAACCTTAAGCTTCGGCCTATCATGTATGAACATACATATGTACATACATTCCTTGTTTTACATATTGCTGAATAGTACAACATTATGCTTACTTATTAAAAACAGATCCATCTAAATATACAAATGGTTATAACTCCCTTAATTCCATAATTGATACGAAATAATTTTATGTTTTATGAATGAATTTTAATTGTTTTGCATAAAACATTAAACTTGTACCACACCTAACGAAAACAGATTAAACATTTTCTATGAAACATGATTTCAATTTCCACCATTAGAACAACAATTAATTAGAAAATACTCTATAGATTTGGCACATTTAATAATCAATTTTCTGACTGTGGGGGTATTCTGGGCTTATAATTATCAATAACCGTAATAAGTTGATCTAGAAAGTAAAAAAGGTGTTTTAACCAAAATAAATAAAAACCCCATTTCATTTTTATTACTACATGAATTTTCCAATTTTCCATATTATATATTTATTTTGTTGCATTTCAACAAACATAATCAGTCCCGTATAAACTAAAATGTTGATCAAATAAAAACAAAAAGTAGAAATTCCAATTTCTAATTGACAAAAATAAATAAAATATAAAAATGTGTAATTTGTCGCAGCATTAGTTAAATTGGAAATACCGATATAAGCCCCACTCAAATAATATTGTAATGTACTTGTATGTATATTGTATTTTGGGGAAAATTTATCGACTTTGAAGAATAACGGAAATATGAATTTTCCAGACGGGTTTCGAATGGATTAGGAAAATACATAAATTTTGTGTTTATAATCTATTGTAAATTGTGTTCTACGAAAATTGTTGATGGTTTTGTTTGTTTACTATATGAACTTATCGTTTATACGAAAGAACCACGTATGACTACTAAAAAAAAGTTACTATACCGGCAAAAACACCGGAAATTGCATGTAAGCAAACGTTGCAATTTTTTTTTCTACGGAAGTAGTATAAGAAAATTAAATTTTCTATTTTTTTTTTTTATGAAACTTGAAAGTTGTATGTTTCGTTCAAATTGCATAAAAACATGATAAATTTCATGTTCAATATTAATTTCTACGGTCCTACAAGTATACATACTATGTGGTTTTAGTTTGATTTTATTTTTTCTAAAGTGTTTTAAACGATTGATAATGTTATTGAGATAATTTGTTATAATATTAATGTGAGTGTAGGTGGTAGGAAATCCTGTAAATGAACAATTAAATAATAGCGTTTTCGTGTACAATCTCAAAATAGTTTTATTTTTATATTTTTAAACCATTTTTATGGTTCAATTTCACATTGCACTTTACGAGAAAATTCGCTCGATTTACGATGCAATTTAAAAACAGTTTCAATTACTTTTTCGCCACTCGTTTTCTTTTTTTTTTAAATAAAAATTTCGATTTCGACAATTTTATGATTGCATATATTATACTTTATTAAACTACGTAAAAAACAAACAGATAATCTTTTATTAACCATAAAATTCTATATTAAACCAAACAAAAAATTAGAAATTCTCCAAAATTTACTATTTTGATTTGAAATAAATTTATGAAATTTGATTGATGTTCTGAAAACAAATAACTTTCTTATATACAATTTTATTTGGCAATCATCCAAATGTATCAACTCTTACTAAAATAACAGTTTGACGACGTAAAACTAAACAAGATAATAGCAAAAATAATTTCGTGTTCTGTAATCGGTGGAAAAGACAAATCGGTAGAACCAGTGACTGTCAATAAAGAATAACAAAAGTAGCATTATCATTAATATATTTATTTATTTATTTATTTATAAACTGTTCTACAGTAAAAACAACTAATAAATAGAAACATAAAAATTTTCAAAATCAGAAAATAAGTTTAGAAAATAAAATTTAACTTAAATACTAATTTACAAATGTATAATACAGACAAAATTGGCAGTTAAAAACCATATTTACGAAATGCATCATGAAAAATCTCTCATGACCTCGAAAAATCGAAAAAAGGGTAATATTCATTAAATATTCTAGGCATAGCAGCCGTCGCTTCATTACATCCATATTCGATCCTGTGGCATGGGACATATAAAAATTCCCTTTGGCGTAGATTTCGTTTGGGAACATAAACGTACCAGGTAGAAGTGAGATCTAAACAAGTATGAAGATCATGACACCTATCTACGTAAGACAGCAGGCCACATATCTGTTTCCACCTAGGCTGATTACGATCAGAGAGAAACCCGAGTTTCCTTACAATATAAATAGTAAATCGCCTCTCAACTGACTTCAATCTATCGATGTGTACTGCATGGTGGTGATACCATACAAACCAATGAGACAAATAGACTTACACTTGAAAATATATCACGGAACTCCTTTGTCATTCGAATAATGAAGCCTAACATAGATTTGTCTTTACGTATTATGCTATCAATATTGTAAACAGATAGTTACTTTGGTATCAAATATAACTCCTAAATCCGTTATTGAAATTACTCTTCTAAGTTGATTACCGTCAAAATAATAGTTAGAAATTATAGGGTTAAAAGTCCTATAGAACGACAGAATACTGCATTTACTTATATTAACAAACAATCTATTAGCAGAGAACTATCTAGATAAACTATTTATTTCAGACTGCAGTATATCAATATCAACTAAAAATCGAGTTCGCATAAAAATCTTCAAATCATCGGCAAACAATAGAACATAAAATTTCATTTAATGTGATTCAACAAAACAAACTGTTTCCTGTCTACTAAGTAAGATGCAATCCACTTTAGAAACCTTGGATCAACCCTAATCGCTGTAAGTTGTTTTATAATAATTTTGTGGTCAATTGAGTCACAAGCCTTGGCAAAATCAAAATAGATTGCATCAACCTGTGCCTTTACGTCGTTCATCCTTGTGATGACAGTGTAAGGTCCTTACTATAATTCCTTTCTCCGTTGTGGGTTGTGAAGCCATATTAGTTTCCGTTCCAGAAAGCCTTGGTTACTTGTTCGTATGTCATATCGAGGTTTCATCCAGTCACTTGACATCCGTATTTTTCCCCGTACAAATTGACAAATCTCATTAAGTTCTTTATTCATCCGGTCTACGTAGTCCTGTCCACATAAAGCTGCTGATGGAACAGCCCGAAACTTTAGGTCTCCCATTTACGATTACAAATTATCTCCAAATAACGTTTTAACTGGGGTCATTCTGATTGTGTCATGTATTACTGATCGATAGGCCATTAGAAACATCGGTATATGCTGAGCCCAGTTGCGTTGATTTTTCTCAACGGCCTTTGCTCCTCCAATGTGCTATTGAATCTTTCCAAGGCGTTGTTCTCGATTTATTTATACCGAGCATCTGGCATATTTCTTGTAATAACACCGATTCAAAATTCGTTCCTTGATTGGTATGAATCTCCATCGGCACTCCAAATCTGCTAATACAGTTGTTGACTACGGCATCAGCTATTGTTGTCGTCTCCTGATTGGGAATGGAGTACACCTCCGGCCATTCACTGAAATAATCCATTATCACTAGTACATATTTATTGCCCCTCCCGGTGGTGGAAAATGGCCCCGCTACATCCATTGCAATTCTTTCGAATGGCGCTCCGACGTTATATTGTTTCCTGGTTCCACGACTTTTATGTGCGGGTCCCTTCACCGCCGCACATTGGTTACATTTCTGGCACCACTTTATCACAGACTGTCTACATCCTGCCCAGTAGAATCATTGACGTGTCTTGGCCAGTGCTTTATTAATTCCTAGGTGGCTCCCACTTGCATGATACTCTTTCAGTAATTCCGGAATCCTACACTTTGTTATTACTAGCAACAATTGCTTCACTTTGCCATCCGTGCTTTCCCACAATCGTTTTAAACACCTATTCTCAAGACGGGAGCTATCTGATTGAGCCAGTAATGAGTTGAGGATTATCTCGTCTCATTATAGAATTTGTCCATAGCATTACCCATCGCGCCATTTACCTGTAGCTTGAGCCGGTATAGGTAAGTTAGTCACGGGTGGGTGATGGGTTGTCTATGGACCTTGAGATACCGCAGGTCGGGATAAAGATGGGTAATCATTACGATCACAACAAGGATTGGGGAAGAATTAGAAATGTTGAACCCGTCTACCGTGACCAACAGAAAAACAACATCAAACGTCCACCATGAATGGACACTAATTTTGGCCTTAGCCACTCATGGAAAGCGTAGCTTTGAAGACGTTCCATCTAGCATGCTACCTGTCCCTCTGGTTTCTTGAATTGCAACAACCACCGTAAAGCGCTGTGATCTGTTCGTAAATGGAATTTTTGGCCATAAACATACTTATAAGAATTCTTAACACATTCAACAATAGCCAACAATTCTTTCCGTGTCACGCAGTAATTACGCTCTGGTTTTGATTATGTTTTGGAGTAGTACGCAAGAACTCATTCTTGGCCATTAGTTTCCTGTGATAACACACCTCCTATACCGTCATTACTTGCATCGGTGTCCAAAATAAAGTTCACGTTGGGTTTAGGGTATGCGAGGATTGGCGCGAAGCATAACCGTCTCCTTAGTTCCACGAATGCTTCTTCCTGGTCATCCTTCCATTCGAATGCCTTGTTCTTCCTGGTCAACTCGTGTAAACTCTTGGTAATGTTGGCGAATCCTGGCACGCGCTTTATCGCTTTATGGCAGATGCTTTATCGAATCATCTACGTGGAAATACTCATTCATTATCTATAGATGACGCTGAGATACTTGATAAGAA